>OZ024821.1:56588269-56603269 GCA_964016985.1 Anodontia alba
TGTTTTCCGGAAATCCTGCAATGGCCGTCTTCTTGAAATCTTAACATGGCCGTTTTCCAGAACTATTGCAATGGTCGTTTCCCGTGGTCGTCTTCCAGAAATCCTGCAATGGCCGTCTTCCGGAAATCCTGCAACGGCCATCTTCCAAAAATCTTGTAATAGCGGTCTTTTTGAATTCTTGCAGTGGCCATCTTCCGAAAATCCTACAAAAGCCGTCTTCCGGAAATCTTACAATGGCCGTCTTCGGGAAATCTCGCAATGACCCTCTTCCAAAGAATTTCGCAATGTCCGTCTTTCAGAACCTTTGCAATGGCTGTCTTCCCGGAGTTCTGTAATGGCCGTCTTCCAGACTCTTTCAATGGCCGTCTTCCGAAAAAACTGCAATCGATGTCGTCCGGAAAATTCCGAAATGGCCGTCTTTTGGAAACCCTGCAATAGCTGTTTTCCGGAAATCCTGCAATGACCGTCTTCCGGAAACTCTGCAGTGGCTGCCTTCTGGTAATCTTGCAATGGCCATCTTCCAGAAATCCTGCAATGACCGCCTTCCGGAAATCTTGCAATCTATCAGAAAGACGCAAACAGCAAAAACTTAATTTTATGTACAGATCAGTAAATGGATTACTGATTTAATCCCTCCTGTTATTAGGGAGACCACCAATTAAACTTTGAGAAATCAAAATAACATTACAATCCCGTTTTGCGGAAATGTTTCGAAAATCTTGCATTCCGTCGGGTATTGCATTGTGGAACTCTCGTCATGAAAGTTTACGTAATAGTTTTTCTTTAAACTCATTCAAATATTAAATGAAAAGAGAGCTTGTAGATGTACAAAAGGTACCGCCTTATTATATCTACGGAGACAGATATTTGTCAGTCATGCATTCTAGAATAAGGAACAATTGTAGTAATTTATCGAACGATTTGTATCTTAACCACTTAACAGTGAATCCACTCTGTAGTTGTAATCAAGAAATAGAAAACGCGGAACATTTTTTCTTTCGTTGTTCAAAATACGCAAACGAACACTTAAGATTGTTTCATGAAACTCGCGAGTACCACCCTCTGAATATTATCCTGATCTTATTTAGTGATTAACGCTTATCATTAGAAAGTAACACTATGTTATTTAGAGCTGTCCAGAATTACATAAAAAACACTAAAAAATTTGCTAATTACCTACATGGTAACTGTCAAGCATTCCATGAGAAGGCACACACTATATTTATGTATTTATTTATTTATTTATTTAATTGTTCGTTATTATTATTATTATCTAGAGAAAAACACTGCCTTATTGTCTTATTATCTTGTCTCATTATCATGTGACTATAACTTGTTGCTGTCATCTTGTAGGGGAAGGGTCGTAACTAATGTGAGAACTTGTGACCCAATCCCACTGCATACATGTATATGTAAAAGATGCAATAACATATGTTTATACTATACTAGCGGTCGTTTTCCAGAAATCCTGCAATTGCCGTCTATCAAAGATCCTGCGATGGCCGTCTGCCGGAAATTCTGCACTCTATGTCTTCCGGAAAATTCCGAAATGACAATCTTCAGGAAATCCTGCAATAGCTGTTTTCCGGATAACTTGCAATCACCGTCTTCCATAAATCCTGCAATAGCCGTCTTCTGAAAATATTGCAATGCCCGTCTTCAAAAACTCTTACAATGGCCATCTTCAAGAAATCCTGATCGTCTTCCGGAAATTCAGCAATGGCCGTCTTCCGATAATCCTGCTCTGGCCGTCTTATATAATATCCTGCAATGGCCGACTTCCAGAAATTTTGCAATGGCCATACTCCAAAGTCCTGCAATGTCCGTCTTCCAGAAATCCTGCAATTGCCGTCTTCCGGAAATGTACAATGGACGTCTTCAGGAACTCTTGCAATGGCTGTCTTCCGATAATCTTGCAATAGCCGTCTTCCATAAATCTTGAAATAACCGTCTTTCGGAAACCATGCAGTGTCAGCTTTTCAGAAATCTTGCAATGGTCGTCTTCCGGAAAGTCTGTCATTGCCGTCTTCCGGAAATCTTGTCATGACCGTCTTCCAGATATCCTGCAATGGGCGTCTACCGGAAACCTTTCAATGACCGTCTTCCGGAAACCTTGCAATGGGCGTCCTCCGAAAATACCAGCAATGGCCGTCTTCCAGAAATCCTGCAGTGACCTTCTTCCGGAAATCTTGCAATAACCCTTCCACAATTCACGCAATGGCCATCTTCCGGAAACCTTGCAATGACCCTGGCCATTGCCGCCCTCCAGTAATCTTTCCGTCTTCCAGAAATCCTGCAATGACCTTCTTCCGAAAATTGCCGTCTTCCGGAATCCTGTCATGGCCATCTTCCGAAAAAATGGTTTAAGCTTGGGGAGAGAAGGTAGTTGCGGTACCGGGATGGGGCCGTGTACTAGTCAAGTCAACGGCCATTCTTAAATTTTGACTTCTTGTGGGAAATAAATGTATGGGTACACGGATATGCGCATGCGTGCAGTATCTCTGCTGGTTACAGAATTATGAAATATTGTAGTACATGTATAAATGGAATAAATGAACCGCAAAGGTTCTGATCAGGTGAATTATTAAGGAGCCGCTTCTGATGAGTAGCACAAGTTTTTAGGCGGGCTGTTAAGCCCGTCTATAGCTATGGTCTTCGACTCGATTTTGGGGACCGCTTTAGGTGTCTCTATTCTAATAATCTTACGCTAGAAAAATAGTTCTCAAATTTTATAGTTCCGAAAATTTATCAGCATTGTACATTTTAGATTTCTTCAAATTGAAAATGGCTTCAGTTTGCTTCTGAAATCAGTACTTATACCTACGACAACGGAACATTGATCAACGCGTATAAATACAGTATGTACATATTAACACTTGGTTAATTTACCTAGAAAAATGTCACGTGTGCGCTGACGAGTGAAATAAACGTGTCAATTATTGAGTTGTTTTCAGTGAGAATGGATAATGTGATAAACAAATCGTCATGTCATCTCAGTGTTTTATTTTTATGACTGTGACGGTAGCTAATCTGTTCGCACTGTCTGTACAATTAACCTTGATCCCAAGAAAACAATAAATACGAACATGATAATAAGATCGTTTTTCTCATACAGCGGCTTCCCGTCACTGAGCCACGCGAAGTTAATTAGGGTTACGCACCTCATCTCAGCAGTGCAGATCCAGATCCGAGATCAGATCGGCCCGTCTGTTAAGGGTTAACACTGTTTGCCAAAGTAGAGGAACTTGTGTAAACTTATAGCAAATAAAAAAAAATTGACACCCCTTAACTTTCAAATGATTTTGTCCAACGGGTCTGTCCAAAGGCATTGTTTGGATTTTGGCAAAAAGTGTAGACCCTGATCAGACGCCGCAGAACGCGGCGTCACTGTTCATTTACAGTGCAGGATTTTGTTTTGCAAACTTACATCAAACAAAACAAAACTGGCACCCCCTAAATTTAAAATAGTCCAAAGGCATTTTGCGGACATTTGCAAATGGTGTAGACTCAGATCAGAACGCCGAGTCTGATCAGGCTCACTACTGTTTGCGTCCATATCCCGTACTTTTGGGGTTGGCAAACAGTGTAAACCCAGATCAAACGCCGCAGAATTAGTGCGGCGTATGATCAGGGTCGTCACTGTTAGCTTAATCTACAGGAATTTTTTGACAGCTTACAAGAAATAAAATAACACTGACACTACTTAAATTTAAAATGGATCTGTGACTGTTTGTTATCCAACATCACAAAATTGTGGTACATTTTTGTTTGGAAAGCTATCTTTTCCAAAATGTGGAAATGAAGATTTCATGGTAAAACAAGTTGTGCAATGTTCTGCGATGGATGATTGAAAACATCAGGCAGATTATTCGAAGGAAATTAATTCATTTACAGGGAGGTAAAAACAAAAGTAGTGTATTCACACAGCTAAAAAGGGAAACTATTTCTTGGTAACAAAGTCTCTACATCCTCCATGTGGTTTAATTCCCTCAGTAAAAATAGACGCTCTGCAGAAAAAAAGCACTCAGGAGATCAGCAGTAATCACTAGAACTAGAAGTACTTGCTTATCGGCAGAAAGTGCCATCTTTCCGAAGCCCGTTTGATACGAAATCAAAGGGCATCTTTCATTTCTGCCCACGCATGGATTTTTCTGAAACTTTGTATAGTAATAACTAGGCATATGCAACCTATGAAAATGTGCTTATTAAATTATATAATAAAAAGTTGGACTCAGGACGCAACCTTGACTCACTCCCCCCATGAGCTGATACCTGTCTCCAAATAAGTACATCTTAAGTTTAATTTAGTTTTAAGATTTTTGCGCTGTGCTGAATGGTGAACATCATAGTAATTCTATTGGTACCACAAAACATTTATATTTAATTAAAGTTAACATTTTCTGATAGACTGATTATAAAAAATCTGATTTTTTTACCAAAAAATGAAAAAAATATCAAAATTAAACTTTCAAAATTAATATGTTATAGTCTTTGTCAAGATTTCATACTACCAGGAAAATTTGCTACATATATCCTCTATAGCTGTGCCAAATTTCATAAAAAAATCAAAACCGGTAACATTGCCATTTTAGGCCTTGAATGGATATAGGTCGATTTTTACAAAATTGACTATTTTGTTACATTGATAAAAACAGTAGAGAAAGGCAGTGTTATCAAACACTTCTAACACTTAACAAATCAAAGAGAGTTTAGACAACTCGGAATGAATATATCTTGAGCTACCCATTAATTTTCATGACTTTCTATTACTTGCTTTCTATTTATATGGACTCTGACTAACCAACTTTTACAAATGTTGACAGCATAACAAATTAAATCTAAAGAAATTCTAATTAACAAATTAGGCTTAACAAAATCTTACGCTTTAATTCATGTCAGCAAATCATTGAGCATTTTGTATAATTACTTCCCAAAAGGCATAAAACTAAAATAGGTGTAAAACAGGGGTATCCATTCTCACCATTACAAAAATAGGCATAATACAGGGAGATCCATAATCTCCATTGTCATATTAAGAAAATGTGCAAACGTACTATTGCAAGTAGTTGGTGCTTGTTTGTTTGTTTGTTTGTTTTGAAGAAGGATTTGCATCCCCATCAACAGATTTTAGGATTTTTGGAGATTTGCTTCTGGACTGGTGAACTCTAACCAAACTAAGAACGCTTGAAAAGAAAATAATACCTATAGACTTAACTTCTGATATATCTATAGCTTGCTTGCAAGCCTATATTGTATTTTGAAATTATGAACACTGGATTTCTTGTCCTGTAACATGTTCAAATGTGTCACTTCAATCGGTATTTCCTGCGATCGAATTGACACTGACACTGGAGTTTTTCTCTTTGTTTCAACAGTTATCTTTGATGACAGCAGCACAGAATACTGTTTATGTGGTCTTAACTTTTGCTATCAGAAAAGCAGATCTATTCTTTCTTCCTTACAGTAAGCATATATGAAATTGTTTCTGTTCTGCATAAGCTCTATTCTAGTGCACATAGTTTGACTTAAACAACAAATTTGTGTTCTGTAGTTCTTCATGTTAAAGCTTTAAGATTTTTCCAAAGGTTGTATGACATTCATATTTTAGTCATTTGCCTAAGGACTTCCATACTAGTTTGAAACTCTGCCATATGTTAATTAACACAGGAGTTTAAAGCAGCTGACTTGTATGGTCTTAATGTGAATCTAAAGGATGTATTGAAGAGTTTTTGAACAGTTTTCATTCATTTGGTTGCTGGAAGTTCTATGGTATTTAATTAATTCTTTTTTCACCTTGTCTCTGTTCTTTTGTGTTGTAATACGTTTTGAAAGGAGGCTTTTAGTATTCAAGTTTTGTTTTAGTTCTTATACTTAAATTCTTTCTTCCACTGAATATTTTAGCTGAATATAATTTCATTCTTCTTAATACCAACTGCTCTTACTTTCTTTGTTGTTCTTCGCTGATCATATTTCTGAAAAGTTATTCTTTCATTTTAGAAAGAGTACTAAAGTAGTTGGTCAGCAAGTGCATAGATCTTATCTAAAGAAACAGTACTAAGCTTGCATGTGTCCATGTGACACAGACTTTAGTTGTTCATTGCTGATTGTATTTAAGCTGTAGTGTTTTTTTCCAATATTGAGTGTCTTCGTGTGTGTTTTGTACCAGCTGTGAAATCTTCCGCTGTGGTTTTGTGCTTTTTTGCTTTTTTGTGCTTTTTTGTATTTACTAAGCATGATCAAGTAGTCACAGTATTGCCTGTTTATATCAATTATTTTTGTTACTCTGTCATTTTTGAGGCATTTATCCAGTTTACACCAAAGTTTATAGTTGATTTTTGGACAAGAAGTCCACATTGATGTATTTACTCATAAATCCATTGAAGATTGACAATTCTGAATGTTGAAATCAACAGACATGGACCCTGAAGATTTTAATCAGGTGTCCTAGGATAGTAATCATTACTTGGTAAGCAAGTTGTGCCCACCATGCCTATCTGCCTGAACGAGTAACTTTAAAGCTAGACCCAGGTTTCATAATCATCATCATCAGTTACAAGACTGTTATCTGCTTTTTTTATTATCTGATAAATACTTCCACAGTCAAGTATTTGAAGTGGCATCCTATATATACAGATACAGAGAACTTGGACTTAGTGTATGCATGGTCCAGATCATGTAAACGAAAAGTTTTTTGTTGGACATGGTATTCAACAAGGTGCAATTCAGTCAACTGGTTATAAATGAATATGTACAATTATGGTATCAACTTCTTATACAAATCATACTATATCATGGTAATCCAAATTGAAAGCTATTGATAAGTTGACTTTACACGATACTACTTATACATGAGTATTGGGTAATTTCATATTTTGCCGACTCAGGACTATATGTATTCAGGCTGTTCAAACAACATGTTACCGGTCTTCAATTTTTATGAAATTTCATGTGTTTTATTCCTAATACATATAGAATTTTTTTATGCTGAAATGGTGTCTTGACACGAATCGGAACATGGTAAAATTGCAGATAATATCTGGATGAATACATAACCTGCAGCTGAAATATGGGGCTACCGTTCAACTTACGTTATTGCTCCAACACTATTGCTAAGTACATGAAGCCATCCATAGTATCAAAACATGTACTAATGATGGTCTTAATTAATAAAACATTCCAGCATTTGAAAAATGAAATCCTGTTTACTGTACGAAGGTTAATATTAGGGCACCCCCTGATTTGGTAGTGGCCGCGTACAAAACACCATAAATTTACAATGGAACTACATTTAAAAGCCAATGCCTCATAATCATCAGTGTTATACCCTAGGCAACCATTGTGCAGAATTTCATCCAATTCCAAGCGTGGGCAGAAACCAATGTAAATTTCCTATACCGTGTAAGAGCCCCTTTCAAATGTTGGCTCCTTAGCAAAAGCACTGCAAAGTAAAAAGAATTGTGAGCTAATTGCCCGCCTCTCAGTACTTCCTCCAGTACTTTGTTGTTGTTGTTGATGATGATGTTTTTGTGTGTGCGTGTGTGTGTTTGTGTGTTTTGCGTGTGTGTGTTTGTTTGTTTATTGTTTGTAAGGGAAGTAGTATATAATTATATAATTATACTATTATGAATTTATCAAATGAAGAACTGTATAACGGTATGTTGTTTTGTATGTTTTATTAATGGAAGAAAATTATCCCTCATTATCATCAAATACTCCTCTGGTCCTGATTACTCTGCGCGGACATGCAGAATGATATAAACTGCAATTTCGCATATGTTCGATAGGACCATTTCACTTGATGCTACCAGAGTAAATATTTAACTATCTCAGAATACAGCTGGATTAACTTTCAATGTGTTTTACTTCCAAGGTTAAGCGAACTGGATACACCTTCAAGAGAAATAGTCTGACATGGAAACATCAATCTCCCCTCTCATTTGGGTTACTGTTAAAGCAAAGAATTGTCCTCTGGGGGCAGATTTCCCCTTTAAGAGTAGCCTCATTTTTATAAACATTTCAAATACTAGACAGGCAACAAAATATTTGCAAAATAGCGGCAAATATTTCAGTAATTCATGTATCCATTCACCTTGAGGAAGCTTAACATGATAGAGTCGTTGACTAAAGGAAACGATTGAACGTTGGTATTTGGATAATTTGTATCATGTTAAGGATAAAAAATATATGATATTTTTTTCACGTTTCAAAAATGCCATTTTTCTAGTAGTTTTGTATATTTGGAACATTGTCTTAAGAATTTTGAAAATTATTATGTTTAATTAGTTAAAAGAAAGGCACAACTAACAGTAAATGGCAATATATGCTTTCATGTCCACTGTACTTGCAGCAGGTGTGAGAGGGGGAACTTACAGTTAAAAGAAATGGCAAAATCTGTTTCCCCGTCTGCTGTACTTGTAGTAGGTTTTGGAGGGTGACTTTACACTTAAATGAAATGTACAACTAACAGTTAATGGCAATAAAAATATGTTTCCGTGTCCACTGTTCCTGTAACAGGAAGGGGAACATCTAGTTAAAAGATATGTACAACTAACAGTGAATGGCAATTTCTGCATCACTGTCCGCTGTACTTGCAGCAAGTTGGGAGGGGGAAATTACAGTTAATGGAAATGTACAACTAACAGTAGATTGCAATATCTGTTTCTTAGTCCGCTTACATTCTGTTCATTTAGAAACACGGAAACGCTACTGCGAGACCTTCGTGACAGTTATGAAACAGATAAGTGCACAGATGGGTACCCGTGAATACGCCACAGCTGTTCTCAGATTCTCCATAGAACACCCGAATCTCCAGCAACTGCTCACAGACGTCCTCTATACGAATGAAGATACTTACCACTTCTACATGGAAGTTGTGGATTCCTGCTCTGACGTCATCGAGAAATTCATGTGTTGTGAGTATGATACATACTGCGTTTTGTATGCTGTTGTTTCTTTTTACATGAGTGCACTGTGGTTCCCGTCATGTTGTCAGTACTCAAATGCAAAAGGATGCATTTCTTTTACCTGAAACGCATTCACATTACCGCTCATGTATCGCTATCAGTTTTTCTATAAAAGGATATGCCGTGTCTGTTCATTTGAATCGCCTCTACAAGTACCCATCACATACGCTTTGAAAAAGAAAATCAGGTGAAAAGTATCGCAAATAATCCTCTACTGAGCTTTCTTTTAGTGTGCCCCTATTAAACGGATATTTTACTAGACAATTTCCTGTAATTTTGAAAAACTAAGCGCATAGTGCGGAAATCATGACGAATACGATTTTTTTTTTAGATTTTATATAACTGGATCTGGAACATGATTTCGAAACAAAACTAACACTAATGATTAAGGTGCCTTACGCAGATCAGAGGGGTGAACATTTCTTGAACCAATCAGATATTATAAGTTGTGATGCATTTTTGCTCAGTAACATCAAGTGAGCTAAAACATGACAACAAAATACATGGCCTCTTTGTAGCTTTCAAGACTTCATAATTATAATACTTCCTACACAAATAAGAGTTCTAATAAGATCAGTGCAGTAAAATGACCAGAAGCTGTTGTTGCTACAAAAGGATCTTAGAGACAGTCAGCAGTCTACGATTGAAATCATACGACCCGACTATTCAAGTAGTATTGAACACATTATTTCAAAACTACCTTTAGAAATTATTTTTTTCTGATTTATAAAACCAGGCTTCCGAAGCTTAATCATAGTATAAAAAAGGCATCCCAGCCAAGGTCGCATATGTTCTTGTCAGACGCTGGAAACAAACTAGGACAGAGCAGATACGAGTTGTATGTTTTCATGTTTTTTTTTTTTGTTTTTTTGTTTTGTTTTGTTTTTTGTCAAACGTCTAGCTTTGTTATGAGCTCTTCATTAAAAACAGAATTTCCAGTCATAACTAGCTTCACATAAGACAAATAGTATTTTGCGTTTCACAAATGTCTTGTACAAATATCGGTGAGTAAACCCACATCATTATTTACTCAGAAAACTACATCCAATGGTGTCAAACATACTTTGAATTGCTACCCGTCTTTAATCATCTCCTGAATAAAAAAATATACGAAATTAAAAGTGTCTGTATGCCAAATGGTGTTGAACGTTCTAACTTGGAATTTTCGGAAACTTGTTTGGCTTGGCGTCTAAATGACACCAAATATCTACACGGAAATGTAAAAATCCGATGACAAATCAAAAGTGAGTTTATATATATTTACTTAAGCCTCTATATATAGATATAACTTTAAAAGAGAAAATAAGGAAAGGAGAGAGAAAAAGAAAATTTACAGCCTTATTTAGGTAGTATCGAAGAAGTGCAAACAAATAAGTGTCTCAAAGTCTACAAAATGCATGCTACAAACATTTTTTTGTTGGTTGGCACCTTCTCTCCTTTCCGACCCCATTTTTTTTATATATACCGTGTTTGGTGTACCATTATCATTATTTACACAAAAACAAACATAAAACGTGTATGTATGTATGTATGCACGTACGCACGACCTACGCACGCACGTACGTACATTCACGCGCGCAGATACGTACGCACGTATGTATGTATGTATGTATGTATGTATTATTTTCTGTGTGGTAAGTATCTGGATGCATCTGTAGATAAGTAGTTAGGTAGATAGGTAGGTAAGTAGGTAGGTAGGTAGGTAGGTTGGCGGGCAGATCGATAGGTATGTATGTAGGTATCTAGGTAGGTAAGTAGATAGGTAAATTAACGATATTTATGTATGTCTGTTACTGACTGATAGGTTCTTGATGTATTTGTAGGTAGGTAGGTGGCAAAGTAGAATGGTAACTAGGTGAGTAGTATCTAGGCTGTATGTGCATAGTATGTATGTATGTATGTATGTATGTATGTATGTATGTATGTATGTATGTATGTATGTATGTATTCACATGCGTATGCTTCTGCATGATAGGTGTGTTAGCAGGTAAGTAGGTATATAAGTGGGATAACAAATAAATAGAAAACATGTACATAGTATGTATGTATGTATGTATGTATGTATGTATGCATGCATGCATGATGTAGGTATGCATGGTGTATGTATGCATGCATGAGGTATGTATGTATGTATGTATGCATGATGTATGTATGTATGTATGTATCAATGTATGTATGTATGTATGTATGTATGTATGTATGTATGTATGTATGTATGTATGTATGTATGTATGTTTGTTTGTTCTCTCTCTTGTTCGTCTGTCATTGCTGACAATGACCAATCCTAATCAACTGTGTGATGTGTGATTATTTGTGTGTTCTAAGATGGCTGATGAGACCAATCTTAGCTCTAAACTGCCTGTTGCAGATAGAACAAGAGAGGTCTGAGGAAGAAAGCTCTGTTGGTGATGCCTTAGCTCTGGCTTTCCGCTGTGCACGTTTCTGCTCGGCTTCGCTGATTCTTTTTGCTTCGTATTCACTAGCTCCCCTTTTTATGAGGCCTCGCCACTTTGTACGATCTTGTGCAATCTGTTCCCATGACTCTGTTCCCATGTATGTATGTATAATAAATAGAAAGCATGTACATAGTATGTATGTATGTATGTATGTATGTATGTATGTATGTATGTATGTATGTATGTATGTATGTATGTATGTATGTATGTATGTATGTATGTATGTATGCATGCACGCATGCATGATGTAGGCATGCATGGTGTATGTATGTATGTATGTATGTATGTATGTATGTATGTATGTATGTATTCAGATCGGTATTCCGTTTATTTTTTTGTTTGTTTTCGCGCTACGACACGCTATTTTTTAGCTACATACTTTTTTCTGGGGACGCGGTTGTGACAGCATAGATGTATTGAAAAAAGACCATGAACGGCGGCCCAGGAACATTCTGTCTCACTTCGCTACCGGGCGCCAGCACAACCGCACCGCCATGAAACAGTAATTGCTCCCTCTCCTCTTATTCTTGTGTTTTTAAATCTGCCTGTTTATAAATATCATTAAAATATGATAATGTTCAAAAAGTGTGTTGAGTCTATCTTTGGCGACCAGATCTGACTTGTTATACTGTCTATCTGTCTTCGTATAGGCCTACTAGGTCATTATCTCACCTGGAAAAGAAAGAGAAAATATTTCCATTATATATTTGATTTTGGATTTAATCCTTTATTTGTAGGTCAGCGTGGCATTGACCCGTTTATTTTGTGTATTTAGAGAAACAGACACAACTGATTTTCTGTGATTTGAAATCATTCTCGTTTATATTTTGACAGCCAATAAGTCCAAAGAGTTACGCCATAACAGTGGATTTCTCAGAAACTCGCAATTAGGCGAGTTGAGGTGCTACAAAACATGAACTCCACTAGAAAGATAGGAGTTTGTATTTATCCAGTTAGTATCGATGTCTATATGTAGATGTTTTGGACATACAATACCTCCTGTGCCATGCAATGGTGTTTGGTAAAATATATTTAGTATAACTACAGTTGGGTTGGGATGATTCATTTCGATTTTTATGACTGAGGCCTGATTTGTAACGTCTGTAGTGTATATTCAAATACGCCTTATTTTGTTTCTTTTTTAATAATTACATGTTTGTTGTTGTTTTCAGCTCAAGGAGAGAAATTTTACCAGGCTTGTTTACAACTGGCTACTAAGAGCGGTCGAGACATGGATTTGATTACTGTTAAGATTGCACTGGGGAGCATGCAGACAAATGCAAAGGTAATACCTATCTATTGACACTGCAACACTCTCGGATATTATGTGTAGGTTTCTGATATGCTTACAAGTCTCTCGAAACAAAATTCTGCATAGATTAGTAGCACTACCAACATATGTTATACATCCACTGCGAATTCAACGACAGTCCTTTAGAGACCTCCATCCCAATATCGAATAAAGTCTGAAAGGTAAGACCCATGGTTTTCGAAGAATTATATCAGATTTCTTGGGTGAGCAATCTGTCTGGATCTACGCTTTTGGATATTATTTATGAACATATACGAGAGTCCTGCAAAAAGTTTTGTCACTGGGTTCGGATTAATTCAGTGCTACGTTTTTTCAAACTTATTTTTATTACAAACCTTCAAAATATTCCCCCTTTACTGAAACACATTTTTGTAACCTTTTTACCCAGTCGCGAAAAGTAGATAAATAGTCTTCTTTTGGTATCTGTTGCGCTGCCAAGAGAACTTCTAGACGTATACTTATTTCCAGAAAGCCTTGGAAATAAAAAGAAGTCACAGGGACTCAGGTCAGGTGAATAAGGTGGATGGCTTACTTAAAACTTTCACCTTTTCAGAAGCTAAAAAAGACTTAAAAAACCTCACACTTATGAGAGGAGGCGTTATCATGTAAAAGGTGGACTCCTGGCCATCCTTTGCTTGGTCGTTTCTTATTGTAACAAGTAAATTGGTCAGTGTATATGACTGCATCTATTTCAATTTGAAATAACTCGGTCAGTTGGAAAGCAATTTGCACGAAATAAACGGGTATCGTTAGCTATTCAACACACCATTTAAGTGCAGTGAAGCATTTTAAAATATACCTGGGATAAAACTAAAGAAGCCTATTAGTGACAGAATTTTTTGCATGACCCTTAAATGAAACAAATCGAGAAGATCAGCATATTTAATTCACCATAGTGACACTTAATTTCAGATACCTTTTTTTTACTTCACCATTTAATCAGTTTTTACTGCATTTCAGAGTTGTCGCTTCACCTTTCAGTCAGTTTCCTTGTTTATTTCAGACATATCAGTAAATTACATGATTGTCAAGGCATTCAGTAAGTCTGCTTCGAATGATCTGCTGAGGAATACGCCTCCCTTCCTCTACAAGGAAACGCTAAAGGTCCACAAGACGGTGTGATCAGTCTGTCCTACAGATACGGCTCTTCCCAGAACATGTTTGCTGCAATATGTACATCAGTGGTAACATCGGGCCATACTGCCACCACTATACGGATTGCTTGTTGACTTTCGCATGTCGCTTTCCTCTCCGACACCAAACCGGTCGCGCCCGTTAATGTGACGAAGGCAAAACCTGCTTTCATCTGAGAACAATACTAACATACTCCATTGCTGTATGTTCCACCTGACATGGTTCCAGGCAAACTGAAGATGCGCCGCTCTGTACCTTTGTGACAACCAGGGCTTCATGGCAGGACAGCCTGGAGTCGGTTTTGGATGGTCTGAGTGGTATGCCTCCTGCATCTCGCTTTGTCAAATCCTAACCATGCCTTGTGTGTTGGTAAAACGGTTCCTGGGAGTGGCGTTATTAACGCGTAGTTCATCGGCAAGACTAGTGCACCTGGTTTATCCCACCAGTAGCTGCGTAACGCTGTCTTAATCGCTTGATTGACCGTTGGCCGATGGTAAATACCCTTGCGACTTCTTGACTTGAGTGGCCGGAATGCCCTTGCTCGATCCAGCTTTGACACTTTATGGTAACGACGAGGAATACTGAATGCAGTCTAAATAATCAAAGGCAATAATTTGATGAAATATAACAAATGCCCATGATATTCTGTCATTGTTGTTTTCTAAAATTTTCGAATGGACGTTTTTGCTCACCTGAGCCGATTAGGCTCATAGGTGAACTTATAGTATAGGCACGTATCTGTCGTCCGTCAACATTTTCAAACGACGTCTCCTCTGAAGCCGTGAAAACGATTCTTACCATTTTTTACATCATATAGCATCTACAGACAGGAGGAACAGATAATTTTATTTTTTCTAGGCCCTGAACTTTTTCAAAGTTGGTGGTTGGGGGGGGGGGGGGGGGCATATTGGTTTGGCCTTGTCCGTCTGTGCGTTACCACTTTAAGGTTCTTGTGAAACTAGAGAATGGCTTATGCTAGGAACTTTTTTTTGGTATTTGGCAAACAATTTAGGATCAGTGTGTAGACGGACTGATTAACGTTTTGAGCGAATTCGATAAAATACTGACAGAGTACGCCCCTTTTGAAACTGTATAGCAGTAGAAAACCTTGTCAACACAATGTCTAGAGAACCGC
>OZ024821.1:56605769-56612487 GCA_964016985.1 Anodontia alba
CCCCTGTGCTGATAAAATCTTAAACCAATATTGTATAATTCGTCCTTCCCAGTTCACCATACACGAAATCATTTTGTGTAATTTTCTTGACTCCTAATAGCCTTTTGCAGAATTGTAAATGTACTCTTTCAATCGAATTTGCTTGGAAAAAAACCCAGACTTCACAACCATAATTTAAAATTGGTGTAACTAAATTATCAAAAAGATCTAATTTATGTTTTGGTGAGATAAAAGTAAATTTGTATAAATACTTGTTCATTTGGAAAATTGCCTTTTGAGTTTGTCCCGCAAGAGTATTTTGAGAATTGGAGAAAGATGCTCCAACTGTAAAAGCTAACCCTAAATATTTAAAACTCTTCACTATTTCTAACTGAACTCCATCATATTCAAAACTCAAATTTCTCGGTAATAAACCTCCTTTCCTAAATATAATTACTTTAGTTTTCGATTCATTTATTGTTAACTTCCATCTTTTACAATAACATACAAGCAGATCTAAGCTGTTCTGTAGTTCATCTGCTGTGTGTGCAAAAATGACAAAATATCATCAGCATACAACAACATAAATATTTTGAACATGTCAGCATTCAGCCCTTTTACACCTGTTCCTTCCTCTAAATCATTCAAGTATAATGAGAATAACAGGGGAGCGAAACACTCACCTTGACGTACCTCTAAACTGCAACAAAGTAAATTACTAAGATTGTTGTTGAACTTAACTCGAGACTTTACAGATTAATACATAAATTTAATTATAATTAATACAATAGAGTTTCCCCTAAGACCAAGTTTGATTAACTTATACCAAAGATTTTCACGAACAACGCAATCAAATGCTTTTGTAAAATCAATAAAGGCACGATAGAGTTTTCTCCTTTTGTTCAAAATATGGGAAATTAAACCATGCAATACAAATATATTATCAGCTGTGCTCATTCCTGGCCTAAACCCAGCTTGAGCTTCAGTAAGAACAAAATATGAATCTGCCCAGTATGACAATACCCTCGTGAAAAGTTTTCCTAATGTACTAAGTAAAGATATACCATTGTAATTTTGAACATCATTTAAACTACCCTTTTTATGAAGTGGTATGATATAAGCCTCCGACCATTCTTCTGGAAAATACCCAGCATCATATATTTTATTAAAAAGATTGCGCCAATACCTGTCTTCCGAGGATAAAAAAATCATTAATTAGTTTATCAGGGCCCACTTATTGATTTGTTTTTAACTGATTAATTGCTTTAGGAATTTCTTAATTTGAAAAATTTATGTTAAATTCGTCATTTTCGTAGCGTTCATTAAACAATAATACATCTTCATCTGGTGTATAAAAAGGATCAGATGGATTATTTACTGCCTTAAAGTATTGTTCGAAAGACGACAAGTTTATATTGGCTGGCTTTATACCTGCTGATTCTTTTAACATGTTCCAATACAGCCTACTGTTTTTAAATTTAGCATTAATAAAACGTGAAGTTTGTTCCTTGTCATGTTCGTATCTACACCTTCTTAATAATGCCTTGTATTCTGATCTAGTTTATATTTGGTATACAGTTTAGGATCAGTGTGTAGACGACCTGATTAATTTTAAGCGAATTCCGTAAAAATATTGACAGAGTTATGCCCTTTTAGACTTTGCTATTATAACAATAGGAAAACCTTGTCAACACGATATCTAGAGGATCCTGATAGTTTGCATACTGTTTAGGATCAATGTTTAGATGACCTGATTAACTTTTGAGTGAAATTCGTACACATTTTGCAGAGTTATGCTCCTTTCGACTTTGCCTTTACAATGGGCAAACCTTGTCAACATGATATCTAGTAAACCGCATGAGGTTAGATTCTGATATTTGGCATACAGTTTAGGATCACTGTGTAGACGACCTGCTTATTTTTTGAAAAACAAATCCGTAAAATATTGACGGAGTTATGCGGACTTGTCAACACCATATCTACAGAATCCCTCGAGCTAGGATTCTTATATTTGATATACAGTTTAGGATCAGTGTGTATACAACCTGATTTACTTTTAAGCGAGTTCCCGAAAATAATGACAGAGTTATGCTCTTTTTCTTGGACTTCTCTGTTATCACACGACTTCTAGAGAACTACTAGAGGTAGGATCCTGATATTTTGCATACTGTTCAGGAGCAATGTTTAGATGACCTGATAAACGTTTGAGCGAAATTAGTAAACATTTGGCAGAGTTATGCCCCTTTCGACTTATCCGTATAACAATGGGAAAACCTTGTCAACACGATATCTAGAAAACCGCATGCGCTACAATTCTGATATTTGGCTTACAATGTAGGATCAGTGGGTAGACGGCCTGATTAACTTTTAAATGAAATCCGTAAAATATACACGGAGTTATGCGGTTACTGCTTATCTTCATAAGCGAGTCTAAAAAAAAACAAAAAAACGAGACTCCCATTTTCTAATCTGTAGTGTGTTCCTTGTTTCCAAAGGCAATCATTTTGACGTTTATTTTACTACACTACAGCTGGTGTTAGTGCCGTATTATAACATAGTCAGTATCTACCCAGGTTGCTCAGTATCTACGCAGATTGTCATATGAGTTAAATGATGTTTAAGGGTCGTAAAAACAACAGATGTAGGGATGAACTAAACGATGTTTGTAGGGCCGTAATAGCTGTATGAATCTTTTACAGTTATTCTGAGTTGAATTTATGCTGCAGAAATATTAAAATTATTTTACAGTTAAAATGTTAAAATGTACTGAAGCCACCTAGTATACATGTGATTGTTTAGGTTGGACTTCATTCAAATCCGTTTGTTGAAAGGTTAAAGCCAATTGTTTTGGTGCAGAGTCCCTGTGACATTTCATAACCTTTGAAAATATGTGATGATTAAACAGCAGGTGCTGTTTATGCACAGTCCAATGTATTTTATGCACTGGTTATAAGGAACCTAAAGTCTGCTGTAGGAGTAATGGTGAATTTAAAGAAGTAAGCATAAAATGGTGATAGTTAGTATTTTCGAAATTATTTTAATAGACAGAACATTTATAAAATGTTCTGAAACTAAACCATATTGTCTGATTAACAGTTAATTAAGATTTATGGGAATTCATGTGAATTGCCCATATACAACTACAGCATTCTTTTGGTGACTGGCCTTTGCACAGGCTTATTGCGAAGTAACCCACTAATATTCATATGACATTAAAGTTGCATAATTTGCTGTTTTGGCCGGGAGCAACCTTGGGAGTGATATTCTATGGAATGTTGTGAAATATATAAATAGTCGTGGCTGGATCAGCTCTTCAGTTCGGTGTTTTCGGTGGTCCGGTTAGGACGTCTCGATATTTGGGTGCGCCGAGCTCAGCCATGCGTTGAGCCTGAATCTTTGATAGAGAATTGTATATTCTCTGATGTAACTTGTAGTTTAAATAAAACTTTAGAAAACACAACGCACTTTTTGATTTTTAGTTTAATGAAAACACTATACGATCACCGGTTCATACAATAGACTGTAGCGGCTACGTTACAGTATGGCGGCGGTAGAACATTCCACCGTTCATCACCAGAGTGCAGATTATATTTCATTTCCTTTGGGATCACTTGGCTCATTGTGATATATTTGAAAATGGAGTTCTGCTCATGTAAAAGCTAGTGGGCGTAAGCAGTGTTGCAAACTTCATTATATTATTGTGGACACTCCCGTCAATGCAGCTCAGAAATCAATGCTGATTTGTCCAAAATACATAATTGGGCTACTCGCTGGCTTGTCACTTTTGATCCCTCCAAGACAGAGTCAATGATTACTGTCGCTAATCATCCCTCATTGGTCATGAATAATCAACAATTACAGCAAGTCGAATCTCATAAACATCTTGGGTTGGTATTTTCAAAGGACGGGACATGGCATGATCATATCGATTTAATTACAAATAAAGCCTGGGGCGTAAATTAAAATTTGTCCTTGATCAAAAAGCACTACATATTATACATTTATTAGATCAATACTAGAATACTCTGACGTTGTCTGGGGCAATTGTACACAATACGAGAAAAACGAATTGGACAAAATTCAGTTAGAAGCCGCTAGAATTGTTCTGGTACCACCAAATGAATCTCCTCTTTATCTTTATATCGAGAACTGGGCTGGGAAAGTCTAGGCTCTCGAAGGTACCAACTTACTCGTATTCTATTTTACAAAATGATTAATGGGCTTGACCGGATCATCTTGATTAGTTAATACCCTCTCAAGTTAGTCATACTTCTTATAACCTTTGAAACTCTGAAGATTATCTTACAGTCCGCACTAATACTCAGTTGTATTATAATTCATTCCTGCCTTCAGTGGTTAGAGAATGGAATAGCTTGCTAGATTCGAGCAGAAATGCGGCCTCACTTGAATCTTTCGAAATGTCGCTTAATATGGACACTGTCAATAAACCACTTTATTGGTGAACGGTTATGCCAAATATATCACGCGCGGCTCCGAACCCAGTGTAGTTCATTAAATGAGCATCTATTTCGTAAGGGCATAACCACTAACCCAAACTGCTTATGTGGAGCAGTAGAAACTACAAAACATTTTCTTTTATAGTGTAATGCTTTTAATGAAATTAGACAAGAAATGTTGAATGAAATTGAACACTTGATTATTTACTCTATGGATCGGATGCACTTAGTGACCAACAGTACTCAGGTATATTTAAGTCGGTACAGATGTTTATAATTAGGAGTAGCGATTCAGTTCAGCCCATTAGTTAGTACGTGCACCAATCAAACAGTCTACACAATAAATGATAATAATGGTAACAATACCTATTACTCTCACCGATTTATATATTGTGATCAGCAATCAACATTCCTTGTCAATCGTCAAAACAGCGAATCATTGAAAAAAAAAAAAAATAATATAATAACATCAACAACAACAAAACAACATAGTTCATTCTCCCTACAGCTGAAGTATGCTTAAACGCAGTCTCAAACTCTAATGTTTTCCTCAGCATGTTGTTGCAGCTGTGTGGAATTTCCTGTGTACCCTTATTCTCATCTTATTTTTTCTTCATTTTTTTTTCATTTTCCGACTAAATTGTCAGCTTTTTCTTGCTTTTCTTCAAGTCGCCATTTAGATATAGATATTCAATCGGACATTTCTTCTATATATCTTATACTCTTTAACATTAATGTTATAATACAATGATTCTGTAATCAGTTAGTATTTTACAGTTTTTTGTACAATGTACATTGATCGAATGCACTGACTCATGATCACGAATCCATGATATGGAGAGTTGTTATGGGAGGTGAATTCATATTAGCCAAATGGCCTTTTTTTCTAATCCCTTTTGTATACAATATTTATACCAATGTGCAATGTAATGTTCGTTATTTTGTACATGTTATACAAATAAAACACAGTTTAAACCAAACTTCGTTACTGCTTATGAAGAGTCTCAATAAAACCGAGACTCCCATTTTCTAATCCGTAGTGTGTTCTTTGGTTCCAAAGGCAATCTTTTTGACGTTTACTTTACTACAGTGCAGCTGGTGTTAGTGCCGTATGGTGGCGGTAGAACGTCTCCCCATACGTCACCATAGTGCAGATTATATTTCATTTCCTTTTGTATCACTGGGCCCATTGTGGTATATTTGAAAATGGAGTTCTGCTCATGTATACGCTAGAGGGCGTAAGCAGTGTTACAAACTTCATTACTGCTTATGAAGAGTCTCAATAAAACCGAGACTCCTATTTTCTAATCCGTTGTGTGTTCTTTGTTTCCAAAGGCAATCTTTTTTACGTTTGTTTCATTATTATAACAATAGGAAAACCTTGTTAACACGATATCTAGAGAACCGCTTGAGCTAGGATTCTTATATATGGTTTACAGTTTAGGATCAGTGCGTAGACGACCTGATTAACCTTTGAGCGAGTACCGTAAAACATTGAAGGAGTTATGTCCCCTTTTCGGACTTTGCTATATAACAATAGGAAAACCTTGTCAACACGATATCTTGAGAACCACTTAAGCTAGGATCGTGATATTTTGCAGGCTATTTTAGATCAGTGTTTAAATGACCTGATTAACTTTTGAGCTAAATGTGTAAAACAAGTTGGCAGAGCTATGACCTTTTCGACTTTGCATATATTACAATGAGAAAACCTTGTCAACACGATATCTATAGAGCGGCTTGAACTAAGATTCTTACATTTGGCATACAGTTTATGATCAGTGTGTAGACAACTTGTTTAACTTTTGAGCTAAGTCCGTAAAAATGACTCAGTTATGCCCTTTTTTGACTTTATAGAAGTTGGAAAACCTTGTCAACATAATATCTAGAGAACAGCTAAAAATAGAATCCTGATATTTCGTCAACTAATTAGGATGAATGGTTAGATGACCTGATTGACTTTTGAGCTGATTCTGTTGTGCCCCTTTCGACTTCGCCTTTATTACAGTGTGAAAACCTTGTCAACACGATGTCTAGGAAACCCCTTTAGCTAGGATCCTGATAATTTGCACACAGTTTAGAAGCAACCTGATAGATAACCTGATTAACTTTTGAGCGAATTCCATCAAAAAAAAATGGCAGAATTATGCCCGTTGCGACTTTGCATGTATTGCAATGGGAAAACATTGTCAACACGATATCTAGATAACTGCTTAAGCTAGGATTCCGATTTTTTGCATACAGTGTAGGATCAAGGTTTAGATGCCCTAATTATCTTGTAG